>CM048659.1:6172500-6182500 GCA_026401315.1 Dysphania ambrosioides | reverse complement strand
TTAGGGGTGCTAATAACCTAATAAGACGAGACAACTAATGAGATAGTCAAGCTTGACTTGGTCAAAATCAGACAAAGATTGAATCGAGTGAGAATGACTCAAACTCAACCTCAATATTGACAATTTGAGCTGAAATACTTAAGATGCTCACTTGAAAACTCATGATAACTCGTAAAACCATGTTTTATGTACTATAATATACAATATGCCTAAAATCTAAAATATACTCTACATTAGAGTACTACCAAAAATTAAGGTGAGTCAACTTATGAGATATTGAAAAGCGACTCAATAAAAACTCAACTCTATCAAAATTCAAATTAATTTCAAATGTTAGTCAAGTCTAATTATTACAAACTTGAATGTCACTCCAACTCGTATACACACACAAGTAACCAACCACTAGACGTGGCGAATGGGTCAGGCTTGCCGAGCCTAGCCCTAGCCCAATCCACTTTTGTTGTGCAGTCAGCCCTGTATGTTTTTGTCACGCCCGGCCCTAGTCTGCTTCAGTATAGACCCGGCCTGACCCGTTGGCCCCGCTACCAGCCACCAAGCACACGAGGACGAGATCGAGGAAGTACAAGCATCCGTAGTAAAACAGTAAAAATGGACTTCACTAGTGCGCCCGTTGAATTGACAGTATCCTGCAATAATCCAATGAAGAAGAGAAACCTGTTGATTAGTGCTCAGTTGCTCACTAATGTTGTAATGTATTAACCACTAATCTTTGTGCAATTTGTTAATGCTAAGTATTTATTTAGGGTTTTAAAAAATTAGTAATAATCACGTCTTATCTTCTACACCTCACCTAATTTCAAATGCGCAAGGAATATTAAATTAATCAACTTGAAATTCTATCTTTTATTCTATTACGCATCAATTTAAAAATAAAAGTTCCCATCCACTAAACCAATTTCTCCTTTTTTTTATACATATTTTTTTGAGACCTAAACATAAATTTCTCTCATGAGATATTAAATATAAAATGTCTGAGTTGATAATTATGGTGAAGAAATTGCAATATATATATATATATATATATATATATATATATATATATATATATATATATATATATATATATTTCTTATCTACACTTGTTTGTTTCCCAATTCAAAATTTTAAAAAAGATAGTTAATAGTAAATCATTTAATTTTTAGACCTGCTTTAGAGATTCTCCGTCATTTTGAAATAAATATTTGGATGCTTTTGGTCAATGCTTCATAAAGTGAGTAAATGGCCCTTCATATTTCGTTGAGCTATTTATCTTTCATTCTTTAATGACCAAAGAAAAATAAATAAGATAAACAATACTTCATATCATTGTTATTTCGAAAAATAATTAATCTGTACCATTATTTACGTTATTTGAGTTGAAATTCCTCTCCCAGACATGAAATTACCCCTGTCTGTTTTTTCCAGCAGTCATAACTCATAACCAAAGTCTGTCTAATCGACCTGTGAAGAAGAAAATTTCAGATCCAATGTAGTTTATGTTGGACTGCGGAACTGTTGAAGTGTATTACTCTTGAAACTTTATGTAGCTAAAATAAGTGCATCTTTTGCTAGCAATATGTTCATGCATTTACCATAATCTATAAATGATACTCCCTTCGTTTCTACTCCGGAATTTCTTTACTCATTTGTGTAGTTTTATTGATACTACTATTTTAGTTGGGAATTTCTTGTTAGAAAAAAAAATATAGAAATAGTTGGTTTAAAATCTATGAGGTATAATCTCGCATGAATATAATATCTACGAAATTATTTTAAAAAGTTTATAAATTTATTATTCTTTGTTTACTCTCTTCGTTACCTTTTATTTTTCTTTTGTTTCTCGTCTAAAAAAATTCTCTGATACTTCCTACTTTGAATATTTCTATATATAACTTGATTTTTGCTGAAATGCTCTTAATTAGTATTGTAATCCTTTTTTTGCCCCTCCTATTGTCACCCATTTAACTTTTCCCCATCTCTATATTATGGGAATGTAATCTTTTCCTAGCAATATGTTATTATTTTTTATAGATTAATTTTCCAACTCACCTCAAACTAAGTAATTTTTGCTTGACTTTTTAAAAATACTTTAAATGGGTAGTGGGAGAGGAATCTAATTTATTGTTAATGTTTATTACTCTTGAAAAATATGAGGAATCCTAATCATACTTAAAACTTCCTTACTTATCCCCTAGTTTCAAGTATAAATATTAAAATAGAATAGAGAAAGTACTATGTATAAGTAGTAGGCCAAGTCCAATATAACCTTTGTCCTTACATTTGAATTCTTCAAAATATTTCCTTGGGAATATAAAGCATATGCTTATCAAGTTCTCTATTGATAATTAGTCCTACAAAATGCTGATAATTTGTGTAGATACATGATTGAACTAGAGATTATCATTTGTTGGATAGGGTTGAGTTTTACCCAAGATCTACCCATTTTGGGTCAAGAAATTGAGTTGAGTCATTTTTATGCCACCTATTTACAGGATAAAATTTAGTCTAAAAAATTTCAGCTTTACACTTGCCAAAAACTGAAATTATTTCTAAAATTTTTAGTTGGGTCATTATTTATTTTTTTGACCCATAATTCATGCTTAAACCCGTGCTTTATTTTTATTTTTATTTTGAACAGGATAGGGTCCCTTTGATAATCTAACATATTTATTCATCTTGCCAACTATATATAGAGTGGTAGTCTAATCAAAAGTATAGAGTCGTATTTTTTGGATAGTGCTATATACTATTATTCGGGTGTAAATACGCATTCAATATATTTTTTAATATGAAATTAATTTGTAAATGTATGACATAATTATGAAATAATTATTATTATTAATACTTGATTTTATTTAATCTTTTTAATTTTGAAACTAACAACCCTATAAATTGTATATATAACAATTTTTTTATAAGTATTGAAGTGTATAGTACTCTATTTAGGAATTTAGGAAAGGAAGGAGTATATGTTTATACTTAAGAATTACTAAACCAATTGCAAACGAAAAACAAGGTTTTATATCAACATTAGTAACTAAAATCAGTCGAATTACAATTAGGTGTCAAAAATCTCACAATTGCACACAACAACAAAAAAATAAATTTATCATATCCCTATATTTTAAAATCTTGCCATATATGACTTAATGGAGTACATGAAATTATAAGCAAAACCCTTAAAATTTTTCAGCAATTACTAGGATTTGGCTATGATCAAACATTTTCTACGCAGTAAATGTCAAGAAGTACTCCGAATCTTTTTTTTTTTTTCTTTTTGAGAATAATGGTATATGATTTATTCTTTATTGATTGACACATACATACATACATATAGAGTACTCCATGTATAATTCTATAAAACCAAGATAAGATATTATATAGAAAATTAATTTGAAATCATATAATCGTACAATAGTACAATATATATTTATATTAATAATAACAATTTTTTTTTGTTAATGGCCATTAAATTATAATAAATTAAGACATAAATTAGTCCTGGTAATAATCAATTACTACTATTTAAAGTTGTTTCCTTGTGGGATCTGCTTTCGATTTATCCTTATCTCTCAAGAAATGTCCTTTTGCGTTGGCAACCTAGTATTTAACTTTACCAATTTTATTTTTATTTATTTCCGGACACCAACCCATTTCCTTAACTATATCTCATATACTCCTCTTTATTTTATTTCATACCATTTTTATATAATTTATATTTATAGTGATCAATATGTACTAATTAATATTATTTCTTTTTTTTTTCATCATTTATTTAATCACATTAAGAACATAAATTTTTTTATATGTCTCTTAATCATCTAATCACCCTCACCAATAAAACCCTGTTTACCTCTACTAATATTAGACCTATTTTTTCATGAAAGCAAAAATAAATCCCAAATATTTCTTCCCCTCTTCTCCGAAATTCTCAAAGTTATTTTCCAAAATATTTTCAGCTCAAAGAAATAAATAAAATTAAAAAAAAAAAACTCAGCGTGTTTCATACTCTTCTTGTTCATACTTCAATGGTGAAAACCTATGCTTAGTTTGCTTTGATTTGAAATGTTTTTTCACTAATCAAGCTTAGCTTCTACTCAAATCAATCAATTAAACCCACCTATTTAAAAAAAAAAATTAGGATAAAGCTGGGTTTTTTGGGTCCTAAAAATTTCCTACTAATTTGGAAAATATCTTGATTTGTAAAAAAAATTCTCAAATTTTGATGGATTTTTCTTGAAAATTAATTAAAAAAAAATCTTTCTTGCAAATTAATTCTTCCATATTCATTTTCTAGAACTTAATAATTAAATTAGTAAGTTAAATGACGGAAGCAAAGGAAGGAGTGACAGTAGTAAGATCAGATGCTCCAAATGACTATCAGATAGCTCCAAGGATTGACAACAACGCTAGTGAGCAACCCCAGGTCGTCGGGTCAACGCCTTCTCCGGTGGCGAAAGTGGGTAGTCAACCGGCCTTGAAGAAGAAGAGGGGTAGGCCCAGGAAGTATGGGGCTGATGGGGCTATCACTGTTGCTCTTTCTGCTAAACCCGGCTCCACACCTGCTGCTAACGTCATCGATTTCTCCTCCGAGAAGCGGCCGTTGAGCAAGCCGGCTAAGATAAAGCCGGCTTCTCCCATCATCAAGCAACAGCAGCAGCAGCACCAGCCCAAGTTTGAGTCTGAGAGTTGTGGTAATTTTTTTGTATTGATTGTTCATGTTATTGTGTTATGAATTTATCTCCTCCGTTTTAGAAAAATGGAAACACTTTGACTTTTGCGCTTGGTAGTGTTGACTTATGAGACGATGTTTAGGATCTGATATTATGGTGATATCAATATGTTTGGTGTGAATTTTTGTGGGTTTGATGATTTTTGTTGGAATTTAAGTGGGACCCTAAATAAGATCTTGGGGATGGAGGTGGTGGTTTAGATGGGTCAACCCGAAAGGGAGGTTTTTGAACCTTTTGTGTTGGCCAATGTGTGGGTTGCTTTCTCGGGTTTGGAATCTTATAGAAGGTGGAGGATTTATGGTTGTGGGGGTGAGCACTTTTATGGTTGAGGGAGGGGGAATATAAAGAAGATTGTGTAAGGTTAGGTTGCAATGATTAGGTTGATATAAGTCCTATTATCTGCCGCTGTTTTTGCAGATGCCTAAACTTAGTCATATGCACAGCTGGTTATTTATATAAAGAGGGGAGCAGAGGTTGTCAGATTTTATGGTTTTGTTCCTGGATAGGTAGCTTAGTTTATCAGTATGTATGACTTTTTTCGTGTCTTTTCTTCTGTTTGCCTTTGCCACTTGGTATGTAACAGTGCTGAATATACCATTTGTGTAAATCTTTTTGTTACGTGCTATTGTGTAAAAGTGTTAATCAATGGACCGACGGCCTCAGGGCCAATGTACAGCTTTTGGGAATTTATGTTGTATGATCTTGCTTGGTATGATGTGGCGGTCTCTTGGGAACGGTTTTGACCAAAAGCAGTTAGTGGTGTAAGATTTAAGGTACTGTGCTCATACATCATTGTAAGTCATAGTTGTCATAATGAAAGTTTCATTTGCATAGAAGCTACAGGGGTTCTGTGGGTTGGACAGAGTGTTCACTTTGAGAAACACAAGGCTTTTTTTTTTTTGCTTTTATCTGAAAGGGTATGGGGGGTAGTGTTAAAGCCTGTCTTTTTTTTGATGAATTAGTTGTATGAGGCTTCCAAGCTTATCGACATGTTAGGAGTTCCCTTTTGGCTTCTGAGATATGAAATTATTCCTGTTTTTTTGAGCTCTTACATTTCTTAAAGAGTCTGGTTCAGTAATGAAAGTTTAAATGATTGGTTGCAGGTGAATGGGTATCTTGTTCTGTCGGTGCTAATTTCACTCCTCACATCATTACAGTCAATGCTGGAGAGGTAAATATTGTATATTGGTAGTTTAATAATGATTTCTATCGATTATCTCTGTCATATACTGACTAGTTTGCATTTTTATGAATCTTTGCACATGTACCAAAATATATTAGATAGATGCTTCGATTTTATATCCCTTTGATCTGGTTATGAGCCTGATGTGTGCTCCCTCATGGCCAAAGTGCGAATATAATCTTACGACAAAACACTAAACTCCAAAAGTAGTAGCAATCTCAGGGACCAGTGTCCACATCTAATGACAAATTGTTAAAAAAAAAGAGGTAGAGAGTATCTGACACTTGTCATACTATGAAGGAGAGTGCACATACCACTTTCCTCTGGTTATTAAAAATCTTTTTTTCTAGTGGATCACTGGGAACTGTGAAATGAAGAATGGAAGACCAGCATTATTCTGCAGATACAAAATATTTGGAAACGGATTACCTGTTTTCGGGTAGTTAGTTGCCATGTTGAATAGATATGTTAGAACACACAATACCTTAGTTTAGTGTTCATCTGATTGAACAGAATGTGTGAAAAAAGTGCACCAGTTGTGAATCTATTGATTGTAATTCTGAAGTTATTTGTACAACACTTCTGTTTTGCATTTTTCAGGATGTTACTATGAAAATCATATCTTTTTCTCAGCAAGGCCCTCGAGCTATATGTATTCTGTCTGCTATCGGCGTAATCTCCAGTGTAACACTTCGTCAGCCTGACTCTTCTGGTGGTACATTGACATATGAGGTACTTCTTATATCTATGACTCTAATATTTGCTTATTTCCTTTTCCATTGATCTTGCAATTGACGTTAATGTTGATGTCACATGCTCGTAAACTACTTTTGAACCTTTCGAGCAAATCACTTTCAACTATCTCCACGAATACGATGCAATGATTGTTTATGCAGTAGACTTCAGTGATCTTTTGTTTATGTTTTAGATCATTTGGCATCATTGCCTAAAAAAGATATTTGCATTACTACTAAACGAAGCCTTTTGGTCATGATGCTATTCCAACTGTTCTGTTCTGAACTTAGGTTCGTTAATAAGTAAAGAGGGGTATTAGCAAAATAAGCTCATTCTTAATGTTCTCGAGTGCATCTCCTAGTTCATGTTTTGTTCATTCTGAATTTTCTTGCTCTCAACTTTCCCTTAGCTTTTACTTTCCTGAACAAGTAATAGTATATTTCCCTCAATATAATAAAAAAGTTCACAACATTCTTATAGTTAAGCTAAACACTTTTCCTAGTAGCAGGAGATTAAGCAAATTTATTGCATAATTGCTCTCTTAGACTGTTGTTAGCCTGAATATACTGTGAATTACCCCGTATATGCTAGGACTATGAGCTCCTGGGCAGAGCTCTTTACCATTATTGAAATATTTTCTTATCTGGACAGGGCCGTTTTGAGATACTTTCTCTAACCGGTTCATTCATGCCTTCTGAGAGTGGTGGGATAAGGAACAGATCTGGAGGGATGAGCGTTTCATTGGCAAGCCCAGATGGCCGTGTTGTAGGAGGTGGTGTTGCTGGTTTGCTTGTTGCTGCTGGTCCTGTACAGGTATTCTCCGTCTCCAATGTCCTGTATTCCTTTTTGAAGTTCCCAACTTTTGCTTCAGCAGCGTTGCCAAATCAATAAACTATTCATATAAGAGGTTGAGAAAAGAGATGATTAGCGATACCCTAATGAAGTTCGGAAATTTGTGGTTTGGTAATGAATCCAAGTTTCTAAACAAGCTAAGATTACCTTGATTAACATGTAATAAGTTGTTTTCTTAGACCTCTATTTTTCCCCTGTAGTTTCATAGATCCAAGTACATAAAGATTTTTCAATTCCAAGATGGGCATATTGATACTAATATCTCCTATGATTCCAAAATCAAAAGAAGTTGTTGTTTTCTAGCATTCCTCTTCATGTTTTAAGATGAACTACAAATCACCAGTTTCTTTGTTATCTCTTTGTTGGGCTCAGATTGTGGTAGGAAGCTTCTTGGCAGGAAACCAACATGAACAGAAGCCGCAGAAACAAAAATCTGAGTACATCATCAGCGGTCCACCAGCTTCTACCGTAAACTTTTCCAATGCAGGAATGCAAGACCATTACGGGAGCCAAGGTAATCATGCTTCAGGAAACACATACTCGTCTTTGCAAGAAGACAATAGGAATGGCTCGTCGGATCAAAATGAATCGATGCATGAAGGATAAAACTTAAAAGCCAAGAACAGGAAAGCTTTGATGATTGGCAACAAGAGATGATACTATTGAGGAAACTTAAACTATTGAGATCGATAGCCTATGAAAATTGTCTCTTCTGTTCGTCATATCTGTATAACATATGTAATATTTACTGTTGCATGCATGGGTCAAGTGCCCATCCACTACTACGGTTAATCTTGATTATGTAGGAATTTTAGTCTTAGCCTAAATTAATATATAGGGTTTTTCAAAAGGGGTTTATTTTATGTAGAATAATCTTGTATTCACACCACATTGAGCAATGGGGAATATTTGAACTCTTTAAAGAACACTTTATTGGAAAGTTGATGGTATAATTCTGGGGTGATACCATATGATAATGGGTGTTTGCTGACAACTTCAAGAACGTTTTGAAAAAGAGAATTAACTCAGGAATTGTTAAACACCACCCTGACTTCCTCTCACCCTCATTTCCTTTCATCTCCGTCCTCCCCTCGCCTCTCACCAGCTACCGCCGTAACCGGACACAATCCACCTAATGACGCCACTTGTCACCATCGGAATCCATCACGGACCATCGCCATTTTCCACCTTATAAAGCCATGAGTCGTCGCACAGATAAAAAATTTAAAAAAAAAAAAAAAACCTTTGAATTAGGAAGGGATAATGGTGGCAAATCACTGGTTAATTTTTCTTTTCTAGAAAAATGAGCCATCT
The DNA here is from genome assembly GCA_026401315.1 of Dysphania ambrosioides. Taxonomy (NCBI): domain Eukaryota; kingdom Viridiplantae; phylum Streptophyta; class Magnoliopsida; order Caryophyllales; family Amaranthaceae; genus Dysphania; species Dysphania ambrosioides. Next base: position 6,173,683 of record CM048659.1, on the reverse strand, counting down.
AAATTCAAACGGCCGGCCAAAAAATTTAGACGGCTTTTTTTTTAATTACCGTGTTTTCTTCTTGTTGTTGTGTTAATTCTTAGTAGTTAATGCTATTTTTTTGTTGAGCATGTTTAATTCATAGTAATTAGTGTTAATTTTTATTGAACATGTTTATTAATTAGTGTTAATTATTGTTGTCATTTGTTAGAACTAGTGTTAATTGTTGTCATTCCTATTTTTGTTAGAATTACTGTTCGTTATTGTGTGGAATTAGTAAGCCAAAGAAAATAATAATAAATAATAAGTAATAATAATAATAATAATAATAATAATAATAATGTTAGTATTTAAGTAAGAGAACGAGTTAGTTTAATTTTTATTTTAAAAATTATAATAAAAATGATAATAACTTTCTTTTCCTACATGACATCCCCTATACTCCTCGAAATATTTCTTTTATATATTTAATGAGATTAATACTACATAAGGAACAAATACAAATGTCACCCAATAAACATATATAGTTTATGTTCATTTTATAAATGTGGTGAATTTGATAACAATATTTTATATTTAGTAAAATAATTTTTATTCAACTTAATTAAGATGAAGTGAATAGGGTCTTACTATAAAAGATTACTAACTTAAGGGCCCAATACTATGAAAATTATAGACAAATAAACAAAGTAAAAAGTAGTATAACAATATAATAATTTTGTCAAACTTTATCTTACTTTTACAATGCATATATCTAATGTTTGTGAACATTTTGCCGTTTGAATCTCTTTCTTAGTTAAATTATAGAACAATTCTTATCACAACCGTTAAGGTTATGCAATACTTTGAGACATATAAGATTGTAATATAAAAGGAAGGTAAAGGAAAAAGTACTTTCCATAGACAATATGATTGTATATTGGAGATAATATAAGAATGATAAAAAAAAAATATATATATATAGGAAGTTGTAAAAGCACCCTAGACATCTTGAAGAGCAAATGTTTTCTATCTTTGGTTGTCTTTTAGTTTTTTCTTACCACAACCATTTGAGATTATATACTATTTTGAGAAATATATAAGATTGTAATACAAAAGGAAGGAAAAGGAATTATAATTACATGAAATTAAAAAATTACAAAAGAAATCTTGTCATAAATGATAAGATTATGTATTAGAGCTAAGAAAGATTACCATTTAAGAA